>JAKZAO010000009.1:24685904-24722798 GCA_023053555.1 Branchinecta lindahli | reverse complement strand
CAGCGACTACCGAAGGATCCGCTTCCCGATACTGCACCCACAATCCATACAGTGTTACTTCCTGACAGCGGCGACCGCTAACAAGTATCTAAAATAAATGAATCCCTGGCATACGAACATACGATCTATTGAGACAAAGGGACAAATTCTGTAGGCTCAACTAAGATACCTGCGCTATTGCCTCGACAATGATATTGGAGAGGGTCACTCAAGGGCGCCATTTGCTAGATTTCCAAATCTTAACCTTAGTGAAATATTTTGGCCGCTAAATAGGTGTCAAAAAACAAAATGGAAAGTAATGACTTTACCGTGAAAGACCCGTCGTGCCCGTCATGCGAATACAACCTACTTCCGTAATTACATTCATTAATTCATAAGCCAGGAGATTTCATATGTTACATTCTAAGCCCGCCAACGATACCTCACTAATCTTTGCTCTTGCCACGATTCAGTATTTTCCATGCGCATTATGCTCCCAGCGAGTGTTCGCGTATCATGCTATGGAAGACCGCACTGTCAGAAGTTTCATAACAGATAGCGCATAACACTTTCAAGAATAACAACTTTTCACTTAGAAATAAAGTGTTATGACCAATTAAGTTTACACTATTTCGTGCCTAGATCTCCAACAACACCTTCAAATGGTAAAATACTAACGGGAACGAAAGAAACGTAACAAATAACGTCCTAAAGCTGTCCTAAAGTGTTATCTGTTGAAACCGGGCATCCTTCTGTTGTCGTTATGTAACTTCTGACAGTGCAGTATTTCTACCAATTGAAGGTGTTGTTGGAGATCTAGGCACGAAATAGTGTTAACTTAATTGGTCATAACAATTTGTTTCTAAGTGAAAAGGTGTTATTCTTGAAAGTGTTATGCGCGATCTGTTATGAAACTTCTGACAGTGCGGTTATCTGAATTTTGCCCAGTTTTTGCTACAAGTCAATGGGCATGGGAAAAGGCTTAACAGAGCCAAAGACGTGGATAATTTGTTAAAAGAGCCTAGTTTTACAGTAATCAAATAGTTTTGTACACTGGAATAAAAATAGTGAGTAGTACATGGTATGCTTTAAGGTATACTCGAAAACTATTGAAAATTTACTCCAAAAAGAGCAAATAAATGTTTCAGCCTGTGCAATACACACGGGATTGGTGCCCGAAACCGATCCTCCCCAAGGTTTGCTGAAACGTCGCCACTGATACAGAAGTTTTGAGGGATGTGCTGTCTTATCTTATCTAGAGAAATCTAGGGATAAGTTCTGGAAGTGTCGGATGATTTGTCCCCAATCACGCATCGCACCCCGGCCGAGGGCAGAGTATCAGGAGATCGGCACCTGCTCTACGCGAACCTTAACCGGTTTGCATGCGAAAGTTTGCTTTTGGTCTGCAACTTCAACATATTTTGTGCGAAGCATAAATATTTTAGATCAGTCAATAGGATATGTTGTTGTCCGCTTTTGCTCTCCGTAAATGATATGCTTTTTGGAATCCCAAAACGTAAGTGTCCCTCATACCTATGACATCGCAAAAGTTGTCCGTCTGTCCGTCCGTCTGTAAGCACAGTAACTCTCGAAGGGAATGAGATATTTTGATGAAACTTGGTGGGAGGATTCTTTGGGTCAAGAGTAAAGTCGAGTTCGTAGATGGGCTCTGTAGCCCCACTTATAGTGGTGTGGGTTTAAATTAAGGGGCAAACAAAGTATTTGTAAACAGCTAATGTGATAGTCGATTATGGGGTAAGAAGACATGTTGAACACGACGATGAAAAGCATTTTCTCGTCGGACAAGTAGTTCGCCCAGAATCCGGCCAAAACCGGAAAGTTTGTTAAAAGTAAAAGTTTTATTTGAAGTTGATTAGATGTTCGATTTAGGGGTACGAAGACATGCTGAACACAGGTGAAAAGCATTTTCTACCCGGAAAACTTGTTCGCCCGGATATCGGCCAAAACCGTAAAATTAGCCGTAAAAAAGCTAAAGTTTTATTTGAAGTTGATTAGATGACAGGTTTAGGGGTAAGACGAGACGCTGTCGACGCTGACTCTGTATATGACAATCATTTTTGGGATCCGAAAACGTAAGTGGAGGGATACCTACGACATCGCAAAAGTTGTCCGTCTGTCCGTCCGTCCGTCCGTCTGTACGTCCGTCCGTCTGTCTGTCTGTAAGCACGATAACTCTCGAAGGCAGTGAGATATTTTGATGAAACTTGGTGTGGGGATTCTTTGGGTCAAGAGTAAGGTCGAGTTCGTAGATGGGCCATGTAGCTTTACATTTAGGGGTGGGGGAGGGGGTTTAAATTAAGGGGCAAGCAAAATTATTGTAACAGCTAATGTGATAGTCGATTATGGGGTAAGAAGACACGCTGAACACGAATATGAAAACCATTTTCTCGCCGGACAAGTAGTTCGTCCGGAATCCGGCCAAAACCGGAAAGTTTGTTAAAAGTAGAAGTCTTATTTGAAGTTGATTAGATGTTCGATATAGGGGTAAGAAGGCATGCTGAACAAGAATATGAAAACCGTTTTCTCGCCGGACAAGTAGTTCGTCCGGAATCCGGCCAAAACCGCAAAGTTTGTTAGAAGTTTTCTCTGAAATTGATTAGATGTTTGATGTAGGGGTAAGAAGGCATGCTGAACAAGAATAGAAAACCATTTTATCGCCGGACAAGTAGTTCGCCCGGAATCGGGCCAAAACCGGAAAATTTGTTAAAAGTTAAATTTTTTATTTCAAGTTGATTCACAGAAGTAAGCTAGGATCATTTCGATCGACTTATAGAGGTAAACACACGTACTGAAACCATATCTGAGCTTGGATTGCTTAATGATTAGCTGTTTGGCCTGGCGAAGACTTGATCTGGCGAAGACAAAACCTAATTGTCTGGATCAAATATTGAATTTTTGGGATCCCATCGGAACCTTTGGTCTTGTTTACCCGGACATATAGATCGTCTGGAATCCGGTCGAATCCGGATTTTTTTTATATGTTAAAGTTTTATTTGAAGTTGATTAGATGTTCTTTATAGAGATAAGGAGATACGCTGAATTCGTTTCTGAACTTTCTTTTTTGGGATCCCAAAACGTAAGTGGCGGGATACCTATGACATCGCAAAAGTTGTCCGTCTGTCCGTCTGTCTGTCTGTCTGTAAGCACGATAACTCTCGAAGGGATTGAGATATTTTGATGAAACTTGGCGGGAGGATTGGTTGGGTCAAAGTACAGGTCAAGTTCGAAGATGGGCTCTGTAGCCCTATATTTGAGGGTGGGGGAGGGGTTTCAAATTAAGAGGCAAAAAAAATATTTTTTGAAAGCTATTTAGATAGTTGATTTAGAGGTAAGGAGACACGCTGAATCCGAATATGAAAGTTATTTTCTCGCCGGAAAATAGGAAAATTTGTTAAAAGCAAAATTTGTATTTGAAGTTGATTAGATGTTCGATTTAGGGATAAGAAGACATGCTGAACACGATGGTGAAAACCAATTTCTTTCCGGACAATTAGTTCGCCCGGAATCCGGCCGAAACCGGAAAATTTGTTAAAAAGTAAAATTTGTATAAGAAGTTGATTAGATGACAGATTTAAGGGTAAGAAGAGACGCTGAATCTGTATATGACAACCATTTTTTACCCGGACATATAGTTCGTCCGGAATCCGGTTGAAACCGGATTTTTTTTCTATAAGTTAAAGTTTTATTTGAAGTTGATTAGATGTTCTTTATAGGGATAAGGAGAGGCGCTGAATTCGTTTCTGAACTATCTTTTCTTGGCTGGACAAGTAGTTCGCTCGGAATTCGGCCGAAACCGGAAATTTGGCAGAAGTAAAGCAGGAAGTTTCGATCAGTATCGTCAAAATAGATATGGCTTATACAGGTATATCTGAACTTGATTTTCTCAGATGATTAGCCTGGCGAAGACTGGATCTGGCGTAGACAAGACCTAGTTGTCTGGGTCAAATATTAAGTTTTTGGGATCCCATCGAAAACTTTGGTCTTGTTTTGCTAAAACAAGTAGTTCGCTCGGAATTCGGCCGAAACCGGAAAGTTGGCAGTAGTAAAGCAGAAAGTTTCGATCAGTACCGTCAAAATAGATATGGCTTATAGAGGTATATCTGAACTTGGTTTTCTCAGATGATTAGCCTGGCGAAGCCTGGATCTGGCGAAGACAAGACCCAATTGTCTGGATCAAATATCAAATTTCCGGGATCCCATCGAAACCTTTGGTCTTGTTTTTAAGGCTCAGGCTTTCACGTGAGACTGCGTAGCAAAAGAAGCAAAATTTGAAGCAATACTCGAAGGGCTGCTATCCGTGCTCACGGACATTATAGACGTATACCAAGTGGTAAGGAGGCACGGATGCAGGCCCGGAGGCAGGGTACACCTTGCGACAGAAAAAATCTAAAGCTTAGTTTGTTCAAAGTCTTTGATTTATGTGGGCCGAGAAGGTGGGAGACACATAATTTTTCGATGGGTCGAATTTTTACGAAAACACTGTTACCTTTGTTTTCTTCAAAATCCTCACGGTGCCAACGTTATCCACAAATTACTTGAACACAATTCGGTCTTGAACGGAAGGTCGCCATTGCTATAATTATTCATTGATTTCCCGGCGGTGGTCACAAGAGTTACTAAACCTTCGAGAAGATCGAGTGACGTGTAGGAGGATTAGAACAACTAAGTATATCACCATGTGGACGTTTAGATCTGTCGGAAGAAGAAATCATCGGCCACTTTGACATTTTTTGGTATCGGAAGCAAACATTATTTAACTCAATTTTAGAATCTTCAAGAAATCACTATGACGAATTTAGTATACTTTACGGCGTTTGTTTATTGTGATCTAGTTTACATACTTAATTCTTTGGACTAAGAAAAAACAGAAAACAAAATAGTTAAAGAAATCGATAATGCAAATAATTAGTTTGATTTTTCAACACATTTTCCATATGCCTGCTACAATAAAAACATTTTGCTAGATCCATAGTCAAACTATGATCCCAGCCTACCCATGTCGGACACTTCTGACCCGCGCCACTAGATGACGCGGTGGTCGGATCTAGTCGTGGCTTCATCTTGGGTTTTGGGTGGGTGGGGGGGGGTTCTAGACGGTGTAAGTGGTAGAATGCTTATGATGCAACTCCTTTAAGCTCTGAATACGAAGGGGCAAAAGCGGACAAGATGAAATTCTATTTACCGAGTCAGATTCTATTTACAAAAGATGAAATTCTCGAGGGGTTGCTCACTCACTGGGCACCACTGTACACCCTCCCTGGGCACCGGCTGGGCACCGCTGGGCACCGGCTGGGCACCGCTGGGCACCGGCTGGGCACCGCTGGGCACCGCTGGGCACCGGCTGGGCACCGCTGGGCACCGGCTGGGCACCGCTGGGCACCGGCTGGGCACCGCTGGGCACCGCTGGGCACTGACCGGGCACCGGCTCTCACCCCGAAATGAAAAATGTAAAAAAGTGCCATCTATGATTTTTTTTGTGACCGATGAATTGATGCGCGTGACGAAATTTAGAAAATAAGAAGAATAAAAATTGTTGTGTTGTGAAGCTTGTTGCTTCTGATAACTCCAGAATAGAGAAATTGCACCATATCCGACGAAACGGCGGGAGAATAACGAAAAAATTTAACATTAGGAAGTATAGGACTTTCGATTTTGAGAGTAAATTACCGGCCCTGGATAATTGCTGTGAATCAGAGAGTTGTTGGAATTGTTATCTGGCTTCTTCTTGTTGGAACAGTACAACTTTTGCAAATTAATATTCTTTTTTATGAGATTTTGAAGCCTTAAAAGTGTGTAAGAAAAGAGGGGAGTCTCGCGTCCTATTGGTCAGCTATGACGCGTTCCTTGAAGTACGCGTCATAACCGACCAATAGGACGCGAGCCTCCGTCTTTGAGCACCCTGAATGAACAAGACCAAAGGTTTCGATGGGATCCTAAAAATTTAATCTTAGATCCAGACAACTAGGTCTTGTCTTCACCAGATCCAGTCTTCGCCAGGCTATCATCTGAGAAAACCAAGTTCAGATATACCTGTATAAGCCGTATCTATTTTGACGATATTGATCGAAACTTCTTGCTTTACTTCTGCCAAATTTCCAGTTTCGGCCGAATTCCGAGCGAACTACTTGTCCAGCAAAAAAAAGATGGTTCAGAAACGAATTCAGCGTATCTCCTTATCCCTATAAAGAACACCTAATCAACTTAAATAAAACTTTAACTTATAAAAAAAAATCGGTTTCAACTGGATTCCGGACGAACTGTATGTCCGGGTAAAAATGATTGTCATATACAGATTCAGCGTCTCTTCTTACCCTTAAATCTGCCATCTAATCAACTTCATATACAAATTTCGCTTTTAACAAATTTTCCGGTATCGGCCGGATTCTGGGCGAACTGCTTGTCCGGCTAGAAAATGGTTTTCACCATCGTGTTCAGCATGTCTTACCTTTAAATCGAACATCTAATCAACTTCAAATAAAACTTTTGCTTTTAACAAATTTTCCGGTTTCGGCCGGATTCCGGGCGAACTACTTGTCCGGCGAGGAAATGGTTTTCACATCGTGTTCAGCATGTATTCTTACCCCACAATCGACTATCACATTAGCTGTTTCAAAACATTTTGTTTGCCCCTTAATTTAAACCCCCTCCCCCACCCCTAAATGTAGGGCTACAGGCCCATCTAGACTCTTGACCCAAAGAATCCTCACACCAAGTTTCATCAAAATATCTCATTCCCTGCGAGAGTTATCGTGCTTACAGACGGACGGACGGACAGACAGACAACTTTTGCGATGTCATAGGTATCCGTCACTAATGTTTTGGGATCCCAAAAAGTGCTAGTATACTAGAATGGAGGTGATTCAAAAGATTTTTCCATTCAAGTATTTCCACGTTAGTGTCCCGAAGTTGAAATAACATTTGATTGGCCATGTCGCGTACCGCCTATGGAACTCTTACTTCGAGTCTGAATTTTCAAGTAGTTTCCAAGAAAACGTAGAAGTGTATTAGGGTAGGATGCTGAAGAGCCGATTGAGTATTGAGAAATATAATAGGTGAATTTATCTAATTGGCATTTTGGTTTCTGCCTTTCTCAAATAATTTTTTTTTCGAATGTTCAATAAATTAGTGTCACCAGATTTGTGATTTATGGAACCGACTGGGCTCACCTGGGCACCGACTGGGCACCGGCTGGGCACCGCTGGGCACCGGCTGGGCACCGCTGGGCACCGGCTGGGCACCACTGGGCACCGGCTGGGCACCACTGGGCACCGGCTGGGCACCACTGGGCACCGGCTGGGCACCACTGGGCACCGCTGGGCACCGGCTGGGCACCGCTGGGCACCGGCTGGGCACCACTGGGCACCGGGCACCACTGTACAACCATTTTGGGAGTGAGCAACCCCTCGGAAATTCTATTTACTGAACCAAATTCTATTCACTTAACCGAAATACATTTACTTTGTGAAATCACATTCTATTTACAACATCAAATTCTATTTACTTAACCAAAATATATTGACTTAACAAAAATTTATTGAACAACTTTTTTTTCCAATTTCTTCTGTATTTTGCCCGACAAATGTTTGCCGAATTCGATTTCTTGCGTATAAAACGAACCCAATGTGCCGACGAGTCTACCGACGCCCGACGAATCATACAAAATTGAACTTCTTATTTATAAAAAGAACCCGATGTGCCAAAGAGAATATCGAGGCCCAACCAAAGGATACAGAATTCGATTTCTCCTGCGTTCTGCACGACAAATGTGTGCAGAATTTGATCTCTTGCGTATGAAAGAACCCGATGTGCCGACGGGTCGACCGACGCCCGACAAAAGCATGCTAAATTTTAATTCTTCTGGGTTTGCCGGCGCTCCGCGCTGACAAATCAAGTGAACTTTCGCCGGGCTTCGCCCGACGAAAGTACTTTCTCAAGACCTTTAGGGGGGGAGTCCCCCTTCCCCCCCATAGTGACGCCCCTGGGTCCACCTAGTGCACTGAATACAAATGGACTTGTATCGATAACGCAAACTACAGGCTTGTGTATCGACTTTCGAGCGTATCGGTATCGATCATTTACAGATTTTTTTTTACCGGGCATGTTTTGCATTTACAGACAACGGAAAGGAACAAAAATAAGAAAAAAGTTTGTTCAATAAATTTTGGCTGATCAAATAGTTTGGTTGGAAAAAAAAGTTTGTTCAATAAATTTTTGCTAAGTCAATATATTTTGGTTAAGTAAATAGAATTTGATGTTGTAAACAGAATGCGATTTCACAAAGTAAATCTGAAGAATTTGATTTTGTGTAAATAGAATATGGTTCAGCAAATAGAATTTCATCTCATGTAAATAGAACCTGACTCGGTAAATAGAATTTCATTGTGTCCGCTTTTGCCCCTTCGTACTGAAAACATCATCTTACCGGATTTATCCTGTTTAATTCGTTCCGTATTTTTGGCTGCCAAATCAACGAAAGATATCGTTTCTAATTCGAGCAACCTGAAAGATGTTTCCATAACGAGAGCATATGCATGTGAAAGGTCATTTTGCAGAGTTATATTTGATACAGGTCACCAAAATGAAACAAGAGATTCGCATGTGTCTATTCTAGCATACATAACTGATGTTTCCATAAAGGGAGCAGTCCAATGTGCAAATTTGGTTTTCAGCATTCGAGACACGTTCTACAGACCTCAGCTAAGCCTAAGGCCTTTTGCCGCGGTATATTTATGTCCCAAACATTTCCGAACGCGACACATCAGTTACATCCCAGTCAAAACTGTCAATCACTTTCCCTTTTCTTCCTAAAGTTGCATACCGTATTTGTTGTGCCTCTCAAACGGGTTGCCTCTATGGTACCTTTCAGACATCCGGAATCTGGAGTGTCCAGCATGCCGGGCTTCCAGACATTTTGTGCCTGGCTTCACCTTCCAGATCCGTCTCGACGAACACGGCTGTCTGGAATCCGGAAGAAAAATCCGAGGGGTCGACGACTCTAATTTTTTATGTACACCATTCCGGAATAATCCTGACCATTCGGATTATGCCTAACCATTCCATATCCTTCCCATTCTTTATCGAGTTCGGTAATTCACCAACTTCCGCTTTGTCGGCATTTATTTCACCCCATTCGGTCTGTCCTGCGGCAAACGAGGGGTCGACGACTCTCATTTTTTATGTATACCATTCCGAAATAATCCTTACCATTCCGGATTATTCCTGACCATTCCCGATTATTCCTTCGGGACGTGTACACCATTCCGGGAGAGTCGTCGACCCCTCGGAAAAATCTGGAAGGTGAAACCTGGCCGACCTATCCGAGCCGAAGGTGAGCTAGGTTATGAAAAACATCTACGATCAACCGAGATGGAGGTATGATATGATATGATATTTATTTGCCTTAAAAACCCAAGGGCCATAACAGACGAATAAAAATAAATGCACATAAATACAAAAGAACTGACACACTACGATTTAACACTAACCCCCACCCAAACACTTTTCCCTGTGTTGACTGGCCACTCTGAGGAACCTCGCCAGGTTTCTTAGACTAAGAAAAGTCCTACTCCGCATAACTTTCAACAGCCACTCCCTCCCATGAATCCCCCCCTTAAAAATTTCCTTCCTCAAATCCTCTAACTCATCGCAACCACACATAAAATGAATAAGATCCTCATCTCCTTCACCGCACATTGGACAAAAGTAAGGACCAGATTTCTCACTAACACTACCCAAATATTTACGTCTTTCACCAAGTGGCAGACTATCTGCCCTTAAATTTATAATTAATTTCATTTCATCTTTATTTAAACCTGCTTTAAAATAAATTTCTTCTCCCCAAATCTCTTTAGCCTCTGCATACAAACTTAACGATCTACTATCTCTTATCCTAGCTGACCAAACTTGGATTTCTTGGTCAAATAACCTACTTCTCACTTCTTTCGACACATATCCTAGCTCTCTCCCCGGACCCTCCCCACTATTCCACATATACTCAATCCCACAACTATCTAATACTGAACGAATCTGGGAAGTCCAAGATTCACATGTTTCATCCTTCCACGACTCCAAATACGCCTCTTTCAATATTCTCTCACCCTGCAAACTTGAATATTTTTTCCCAATACTTAATCATTTTTACTAATCTAATACTTTTCATCGACCTTAAGCCTAAATCCCCCCTAACCACCAACCCATTAGTTTTATTGCTTAGACCTAGTGCTCTTTTGAAGTAGCTTAACTGTAACTGTTCTAACTTATCCCCCTGACAAAAAACCCATATTTCGGCCGCATAATGGACTGCCGGCAACACTTTCATATTGAAAATATCCTTAAAGTTTAACTGAAAAGCCAACTTATTTTTGTGTCATTTAGTTGAATACACTGAATTATTTGGATTCTGCAAAGGGATTTTTTTGTTTTCCACTATTTGCTCTAGTTATGACGTTCAGAATATCTGCGGCCGTCCCCACAGCGAAAATTCTACTATGACGCGGGAAATTTTTATCTAAACACAAACAAGGGTTTTCAGTGGGCAGTGGCGATATTGGTGAAGATTGCTTAGTGCCTGAACAAAAAAAAGTCATAAATCTTTCTTGAAAGGCATACAACAAATTAGAGGTACCACAAATCACACGGAAATTCCACCATTTGAAAATCGATTATTCCTGATCCCTAACAAAAATGGAACGTACGTTATTCGACCCTTATAATGGCCGTTATACGGTCGTAGAATGTAAGACACTTGACAGGGTGTAATAAACGAAGGGCCGTTTTACGTCCATTAAACCTACGTTCTCCGAACGGCCGTTCCTGAATAGAGTCGAATTTCGACCTGTTGTGACAGCCGTTTTACGGACATAGAACAGACGTCCAATAGACAGAACATTTTTATTGCCGTGCCATCTATTGGGGTACATTTGTAACCATTCTAGGTCGTCGACATCTGGCGTAACAGTCTTGTAACGCTTGACAGTAGCTTGATGGCGCTTCCGTCATTTATTTTTTTCCAAATAATGAATGTTTGGAAGCCTGCTTCGCAAAATTATTATTGGTCGTGTAAAAGCGGGAACGCGTCGTGACGGGAATCTGCATTTCAATGCTTGATTATAATGAAGACTAACGTCTCAAGTTTAATTTTATTAGTCTTTAAGACGTACGCAAGGAACAAAGATAAAAGCAAATTCCACTACGAGAATAAAAAGACAGTGGATGTTGCAAAATACCGAGCAAATAGTAATATTTAGAAGTAAAAGAAAAACAATAAAATGGAAACAGCTAAAGCAAACAACCAAGAGGAAAAAGACCGCATTAGCTAATCCAATAGTAATTTATTTAAACCAGGCTTTGTGAAAACAGCAACTTTGCGATGGGAACAGATGCGACGAAAACTACGCGGAAGATAAAAATAAAACAAGCACAGTGTATTACGCAAAACAATCAGGAATATGACAATCTGACAAAGTAGCTGAAATCTTTCTTCGAAATTGAAGTCTTTCTTCGAACTATTCTCGGCTTTCTTTCTTCAAAATTTGACGCAAGCCATTAAACTAATAAGGCTACGAGGCATCTTGAAGGAGGACCCTAGAAAAAAAAAAATATTTAGCCGTAACAAACGACACTCTAGTGCAGGATCCCTCAGCCAAGGCATGCTTCTTTCGCTAGAGTTTTAAGTGTTTATGAAGATCCAGTTGCAGTATCAGCTCCTAGCCGTTGACAGCAACTGGTATAACTAACACTTACATTACTTCATGTCAGAACCTGCTTATTCATTGAGGACAAAACTGATGCCTAGTTCAGGCACTCAGATATTCTATACTTTACAACTGGTCTTGTTTGAGGGGCTTCTTATACCAGACTTGCCTGATGATGTACGACGATTGCTCGGCAGATGGCTCTGTATACAACTGGTCTTGTTTGAAGGGCTTCTTAAACCAGCCGTGCCGGATGATACAAGACGATTGCTCGGCAGATGGCTTTCAGTCGAAGATTGAAAATTGTGTATATTTGTATGTGTTTTCATTAATTTGCTCACACTTACTCCGCTTTTAGGGATCCCAAAACGTAAGTGGAGGGATACCTATGACATCGCAAAAGTTGTCCGTCTGTCTGTAAGCACGATAACTCTCGAAGAGAATAAAATATTTTGATGAAACTAGGTGGGAGGATCCTTTGGGTCAAAGTACAGGTAAGTTCGAAGATGGGCTCTTTAACCCTATATTTGAGGGTGGGGGAGGGGTTTCAGTTAAGGGGCACAAAAAATATTTTTTGAAAGCTATTGAGATAGTCGATTTAGGGGTAAGGAGACATGCTGAATTCGAATATGAAAGATATTCTTTCACCGAGAAGTAGTTCATCCGGAATCCAGCAAAACCGGACACAAAATGTGTCGACCATACTCTATTCTTCACACTAGTATAGCTCTGCGTGTCGTCTACGCGCAGAGTGCGTAATCTGTGAATCTCGGACAGGGCTAGTGTAATCAAAGGTCGAAGGGGTTGGTATATGGGAAAAGAGTAGGTGGTTGCGGGCTGTCCCCAAAATATTTGTAAACAGCTAATGAGATAGTCTATTATTATGGGGTAAGAAGACATGCTGAACACGAATATGAAAACCATTTTCTCTTCGGACCAGTAAGTAAAAGTTTTATTTAGAAGTTGATTAGATGTTCGACTTAGGATGTTCGACTTGAGGGTAAGAAGACATGCTGAACGCATATGCAGCAATCATTTTCTACCCGGACAAGTACTTCGCCCGGAATCCGGCTCAAACCGGGAAATTTGTTAAAAGCAAAAGTCGTATGTGTAGTTGATTTGTAGTTGATCCGTTTTAGGGGTAAGAAGAGATACTGCATCCGTATATGACAATCATTTTTTAACCGGACATAGCTCGTCCGGAATCCGGCTGGAACCGGAAAATTTGTTATAAGTTAAATTTGTATTTGAAGTTGATTAGACGCTGGATATAGGGGTAAGGAGATACGCTGAATTCGTTTTTTTTAGCTTTATTTTTTCGCCGGACAATTAGTTCCGTAATTTCACTGAAACCGGAAATTCGCAGAAGTAAGGCAGGATCGTCTCGATCGGCTTTTAGTGATAAACACACATGCTGAATTTCTATCTGAACTTCGTTTTCTTAGACGATTAGCAATTTGGCCTTAATCTGTTTCTAAATTTTAAGAAAATGTTCAAGGAGTCTGGCGAAGACAAAACCTAATTGTCTGGATCAAATATTGAATTTTTGGGATCCCATCGGAACCTTTGGTCTTGTTAGAAATGGCTGGTTATCAAGCCGATTAATTGGTGACTATCTTCCACCGTCACATTGTCAGCACTTGCGACAGATAAGGTAAAATAGATCCGCACGTTGATGAGTAAAAATCTGCAATCTGCTTTCGTTTCTAGGGATGTTTTGCAGTTTATCTCGAGTAGATAATGAAATGGATTATATTCTGTTGATTATCGATCCGTATTGTGCACAGTCTAAAGTGATGGAAAATAGATCTTTTGCGTGCGGATAAAAACAATGGGCTGAAAGCTGAATTCATTTTGAGCAAATAACTGCCGCTCGGTCCTTTAGCCTTTTCAGGACGCCCTAATTTTGACTAGCCCCGGAAATGACCATGTTTGCACCGAACTCGAACTGCCGGGAATTCATGTTCTCAAAGTTCACAAACTGTCTATGCTCACCTTTCACGGTAGTGTATGAGGACTTCGGACTCTCCGTCGTCGGTTGCTATTTTGTCTGAATTGTTCGTTGGAGTTCACCTGGAAGAGAAATAACCAATGAAAATATACCCTCTTTTTTATTACAACTGCTACAGTTGTAAATTGTACCTTACCTTATTGTCGAGCCTAACGAGCTATTATTCAAACCAAGTGTTAGTCATTTCTGTGATACAAAGACACAAGAGGAAAAGTAGGATGGCTAGGCTGTTACGGGGAGATTGTTTCAAGTCCGCTTTCAAGAATATTCCTGAACCTCTTGCCGCATGCAAAACATTTATGTCACTGCGGATAATTTGGTTTGATACAATCTCTCCCCCTTGTTACAGGTGAGCATGGACTTTACACATAACAAGTGCCATACGAGCTATTAGCTCTTGTTCTTATCTGTGAATAGTGTCGGCTGGTGCTCGGATTTTTAAGGAAGCAGACTACAGTTGCGGTGAGATCATATCCAGTTGGAAATGTCTCTCTGGTTTGACCTTCCGATCGGGGAGAGGGATTAAGAAGATAGTAGCATGCTAACTTCCGAGATTTCAGTCCGATTTACATAAGGCTTGAAAGGGAAAGTAAGCAATGCCTACCGCTTGAGGTAAGGGTCGGTTCCGGTCACACACAGTCGGGAGTTGGTCTGTTGGGGGTCGCGAGAGGGGAGTCTTTGTGATGCGCAATTGGATGAACCAGAACGAAACTGAGTAGACAAAACTGTAGCTTGCCCTACGTGTTAGCGGGACCAACGGCTAACACTCAAAATGCCCACAATCACAATGCCCACGACTCAAAATGCCCACCAAAAATATCAACAACTAAAAATGCCCACGGCCCAAAATGCCCACGACTGGATAATTTGAGGTTTGTCGTCCATAATTAGGCGTGATTGGGCAATGGGAGGACTAGACCGAGTATCAGAATCACGATGATCGTATGTTGAACTGGTCTAATCTCAATTACAATATAATACTGGTAAAATATTAAAAAAAACACACAAAAAAACATGTGTATTGCCTCGTGGTTAGGTGCCGCAAAAGCGCTGTGTTACTGTGGAAACCTCTGACTGACAAGAAACCCCCTTGGAAGTTTTCTTTAAGAGGTTTAGTTTGCTGATCTTTTCGGACCGTCCTCGTCTGAAATCGGCTCCAGCACCGAACCGATCTGGAGCAGTCTGATTCGAAACCTTTTCCGTGGTGAATCATATCCCTTCTAATCTCGTCGTCCTTTGTCCAAGGACGATTTTGCCCTCCCCTGTGGACAATTCCAGCTTCGGCATTTGGAACTAAGACGATATTAGCATGTGACCATTTTGAACTGTCGGCATTTTGGGCCGTCGGCATTTCGGACGATTCCTATTTCTTGTGTTCGACCTGAGTCGTGGGTATTTTGAGCCGTGGGCATTATTTTGAGTTGTGGGCATTTGGAGTCGTGGGCATTTTGAACGGTGGGCATTTTGATCGTGGGCATTCTGAGCGTGGAAATTGTGACGGTGGGCAAAAAGATCGTGGTGATTTTGGGAACCACCTGGACCGACAACATTCCCAACGCTATCAGGGATTAGTTGAAGGTTAGCATAAACTAGAGCATAAAATAAATCAAGCGACGCTTACTGTGCGAGAAGACTTTCAGAGTTCCGGACCTTGGCTGTTGGTTTAATTAATTCCATGTTGACCAAATTTTGCCGTGCATTGCCCTCTCTTGGGATCGACGATGGATATGCCAGCTTGAGAGGCGTCGCACTTTGCGACCCTAGGAATATTGGCTTCCATGAACATGGTGAAGGAATTGATTTTTTCTTTCAGCATGGTGCATCATCATTCGGTCATATTAGTAGATATCTGAAATAAGAAGAAAATAAGTACCTAGGTTTACTGATTGAATTATGAGAGGGTAACGTGTCTTGGTTAATCGCGCGTAAAGGTCATTTCTGTTTCTCTTATTTGTGAATAATGTGGGCTATCGTTGATTTTACATAAAGAAAATTCGAGCTATGTTCACAACAATCAATCATCTTGCTTTGTAATACTCCATTTCCACCCATCAGTCAACTCCTTTGCCAACCCCCTTTTACGACCCCCAATAGAATGGAAACCCCTTTTACGACCCCAATTAATAAGACCGGCTCTTTTGAGGAGTCCCTTGTCAGATTCCCGCCGTCATGTAACAAACGATTCCGTCAAACACCCAACACTGCTAACACAGTATCGATGTATGTATTTTTCAGCATTTTAAAGAGGGCCTCAAAATATGCCGTGTCTGCTTAAAACCAATATCGTAACACGAACAACAACCAAATATTCCTTTAGCACAAGCTGACTGTGAATCACCAGTTCACTTTTCTATCTTGAGCCTGAAGAGGACCTTTGCCAAGCAGGGTCGAAACATTGCTCAAATAAAATTAGCTGACGTGTCCGTTTAACGCAGTCCAGTAATTGACTGCATGGAACGGATAGTCAGCTGAGTTTTATCCGAAAGATATTTTGTTGATTAAGGATTCTTTTACTATATTTTGCCTGAAGAGGACCCTTGCCAAGAAGGGCCGAAAGATCACTAGCATAAAACTTTGATTAACGATTTAACTGCATGAAACCAGGGACCCATAAATTTCCTTACAGGGGGCCCTGTCATTTCCTATGCTTCTATATTGATATGATGACCGAACCAATCCATCTTCCAAAAATCCCCGCTTGAGTCGATCGGCATTCTTGTTTGCCTCATTGTACATGCGCGCCAAAGAGACTCCTCCCTCAAGGCGCCAGCAGCCAATCCCAAATTTTGTCTATCTGGATATTCGCGTATTCTATCCCCGTGGGTGTTTCTGGAACTCTCAGACGTTCGGTCAGGAGCGCATCAGAAATGTCTTATTGACAGGCCCCCTGGATGGCGAGTCATTACAGGAAATTTATGGGTCCCTGATGAAACGGAGAGTCAGCTGAGTTTGATACGAACGATATATACGTTGATCAGGAGTCATATTGATCAGGAAAACTGAAGGAACACTTACCAGTAGTAAGCTTTGCTGAGAGTAGCCTAACGCAGATTTGTTTCCCAATGGCGTGGAAGTTTTTCTTCACATAGTTGTTTGGGATCTTCTTGTTCATGTAGGCCAAAGTACGATAACTTCTTCTCCCTCCTGAATAGCTTCTTCTTGTTCATGTAGGTCAAAGTACGATAACTTCTTCTCCCTCCTGAATAGCTTCTTGTAATGGTAGATCGTTTGCCAATTCAGGTTTATACCAATGGGACAGAACTGAGAAAAAAAATAGGAAACCGGTAGGTAACTTGAACTCTTTTGACGACTGAAGTTGAAAAAAATTCCATATTATCGTTATTTAGGGGTCCTGCCTGGTTCAAATCTTCACCATAAGGTTCGCTTTCGAAAATAAAACAAGATTTGCAGTGCACCGGCCTGTGGCACAATAAGAACCTGGGTATCCACATACGCTTTTTGTGCTTAAAATCAGCTTTAACCCCTTCTTTTCTTTCCACCAAAGTATGACAAATTGTAACAGAACTTCATGTACATTCATTCAGTTGTTAATTGCAGAGCCTCAAACCCCTTGGTTGTCGCTTGTCGAGATGTCAACGATATGTTGAGATTTGTAAACTCCCTCCATGAGCAGTCAAATTCATCTCTGAATAATCAGCTTTGGCATATTAGTGATTATAAGATACGAAATTGTTTACAATTCTGCGCGCTTCGTCGGGTAAAGCTGTCGCCAAGAACAAATAATCTGACAAAACCTCCGTCTCCCTATCTATGTAATATGACTATGCGGAGCCGAATATTTCCCCATACCATGTCCGCTACGAATGAGCGGAGGCTAGTAGCTTCGCGCCACTCACGTTTCGTTACCTCTACAAATAGCTAAATCGTTGTGAACTCGCCGGTGAGGAAAAGTAGAGGTGAAAGCTGGTTGGTTCTATGAACGCGCTCCAAAGCGGGACAGTGCGCGGAGTACGCCTCCTGCCAGCATCCTGCACTATTTTTCTGCTATAAGCAACGGCGAAGACAGAAGATGAGTAAACGGGTATCAACATTAGTTCAAAGCTAGAGTAAAGAGAGCAGAAGCTGAAAAATTGACTGGAATTTATCCGGATTTTAAGAACTGATTGGAAAACGAAGCAGAATAAGACCAAGGTTTCGATACGATCCCACAAATTTAATATTAGAATCGAAAAACTTAATACAGACTACTTGAAATTTGACTATTAAAAATTTATAAACAGATCAAGGCCAAATATTCAGATATGGATTCAGCATGTGTGCTTACCCCCTATAAGTCAGATCTAATTGGACGAAACTCATCAAAACTTCCTGCCTTTACTTCTGCCAAATTTCAGCTCCGGCCAAAATTCGGAACTACTTATCCGGCAAAAAAATAAGGCTCAAAAACGAATTCAGGTATCTCCTAACCCCTATAACGAACATCACAACATCAAACACCTCTTACAAATACCCAAATTCACTTATAACTCTTACTTTAGCCGTCGTTCAACAATATGTCCGAAAAATGATCAACATATATCAGAAATAAGCATCATCTATTACAACCAACCACCCCAACCAAACTATCAACCAAATCCAACAACTTAAAATCTTTCCAACTTACTTTCAACAATTACATCGACCCCTGCTCCCTTAACCTCAATTCACACCAGATCACAAATCACTACTCCAACTTAAAATGACAAATACCTCATTACAACGTCCTCGCCAACCCAAACAACAATACCAACTCATAACTTAGACAACACGAACTCACCCTACATATCAATACATAATATACAGAACAATCAGTATGAATCAGCTATCGTTAACCCTAAATCGATTCGAAAACCTGCTAACATTCTGCAACTTCCACCATTACCTCGAATCCCCCACACTACTTCCGATGAATAAACTAAAGCTCAAAACAACGATCAACGTCACTACCCCATTCTAAACTATCAACTTCACAATAAAAATTTAACTCACTTCAATTTCCACGATCACCGTTCCAACAGCGCAAAATTACACACTATTCAAGCAACTATCAACCCCTCACTTACACCACACACTCTACCCCAACTCAACCAAACACAACCCAACTTAAATCTTTAACTTAACAAAACCTTCTTCCAACCTTCGAAACTACTGAAACTAATCATAATCGTATTCATAACCATACACTACCTAATCCCCTAAACCAACTCTAATCAACTTCAAATAACTCCCACTAACAAACTTCGATTTGCCGATTCCGGCGAACTACTTGTCCGAAAGAAAATGGTTTTCCTATTCGTGTTCAGTATGCCTTCTTACCCCCTAAATCAAACATCTAAACAACTTCAAACAAAACATTAACTTTAAACAAACTTTCCGTTTTGGCCGGATTCCGGACGAACTACTTGTCCGGCGAGAAAATGGTTTTCATATTCGTGTTCAGCGTGTCTTCTTACCCCATAATCGACTATCACATTAGCTCTTTAAAAAAAAAATTGCTTGTCCCATAATTTGAACCCCCCTCCCCCACCCCCTAAATGTAGGGCTACAGGGCCCATCTACGAACTCGACCTTACTCTGACCCAAAGAATGCTCACACCAAGTTTCATCAAAATATCTCATTCCCTTCGAGAGTTATCGTGCTCACAGACGGACAGACGGACGGACGGACAACTTTTGCGATGTCATAGGTATCCCTCCACTTACGTTTTGGGATCCCAAAAATGATTTCCACATAAGTGTTCAGCATGCCTTCTTACCCCTAAATCGAACATCTAATCAACTTCAAATAAAACTTTTACTTTTAACAAACTTTCCGGTTTTGGACGGATTCCAGGTGAACTACTTGTCCGGCGAGAAAATGGTTTTCATATTCGTGTTCAGCATGTTTTTTTTACCCCTTAATCGACTATCGCATTAGCTGTGTAAAAATATTTTGTTTGCCCCTTAATTTGACCCCCCCCCCCCACACACCTTAATGAAGGGCTACAGAGCCTATCTACGAACTCGACCTTTCCTTTGACCCAAAGAATCCCATCCGAAGTTTCATCAAAATGTCTCATTCCGTTCGAGATTTATCGTGCTCACAGACGGACGGACAACTTTGCGATGTCATAGGTATCCCTCATGACATCGCAAGAGTTGTCCGTCCGTCCACCTGTCAGCACGATAACTCTCGAAGTGGTAGAGATATTTTCTCCCAACTTGGTATGAGGATCCGTTGGGTCAAAGTACAGGTCAAGTTCGTAGATGAGCCCTGTAGCCCCGTATTTAGGGGTGGGGGAGGGGTTTCAAATTAAGGGACGAACATTTTTTTTTTTAAAGCCAATGAGATAGTCGATGTAGAATAAGAAGACATGCTGAATCTATATCTGAAATTTATTTTCTCGCCAGACAATTACTTAGTCCGGAATCCGGTCAAAACCGGAAAATATGTTAAAAGTAAAATTTTTATTTGAAGTTGATTAAATGGTCGGTTCAGGGGTAAGAAGACATGCTGAATCCGTACGTGACAATTGTTTTCTATGCAGACAAGTAGTTCACCCAGAGTCCGTCCAAGACCGGAATTTGTTAAAAGAAAAAGTTGTATTTGTAGTTGATAAGATGTCCGATTGACGGGTAAGAAGAGATGTTGAATCCGTATATGACAATCATTTTCTAGCCGGACATATAGTTCGTCCGAAATACGGCTGAAACCGGAAAATTTGTTACAGGTTAAATTTGTATTTGAAGTTTATTAGATGTTGGATATAGGGGTAAGAGATGCGCTGAACGTTGTTGAGCTTTATTTTTTCGCCGGACAAGTAGTTCCGGAATTTTGCCGAATCTGGAAAACTGGCAACTGTAAGGCAGGGTCGTTTCGATCGGTTTCGTCAAAATAGGTATGACCTGGGTATGACTTATAGGTGATAAACCCGCGTGCTGAATCCATATCTGAACTTGTTTTTTCTCAGATGATTAGCTATTTGGCCTTAACCTGTTTCTAAATTTTAAGAATAAAAATGTTCAAGCAGTCCGGCGAAGACAAAATCCAATTGTCTGGATCAAATATTGAATTTTTGGGATCCCATCGAAACCTTTGGTTTTGTTTGTTATAGTCGGGTAGACTGCAATTCACCCAGAAATCTGGAACTATTTGCATTAAACCTTGAAATGACTCTGGTCCGAATACTAGGCCTCTTCAGTTTACTTTGACAAATTCTGAAGATGTTCCGTTTGAGTTTAATATAGTTTCTACCCGTAAGATGAATAGTTTGATTTGTTTTTCTTCCACTAACCTCAAAAGGCTTGACCGGAGTTTTGATTAAATCACTCCCTTTTTTCGATCTTTAACGACCAAGTAAAATTATTTACTAAGTGACATTTACTATGTTTAATTCCCAGAAACGCCACATCCATCCACAGGTGACTTGGAAATAGAAAATTCTAGGACACTGTCTAGAAACAGCATGGAAGTCAACTATCTAAACAAAAGGAAGTCACTGTTTACCTGTGAGCATTATAATCCGGTTTCTTCCTCGAATGTACTAGACATCTCTGGCCCGTTTCCCCTAGAAGCTCACTACACAGGTTTCGCACTGACAGTGAGTGGATTTGATCTTCTTATAGTCTCCTACTCATGTTTATTTCTCTCACTCTTCACGTCGCCGCTTTTTTGCTTCTCGATCTTCCATTTTTAAACAAACAAACACTTCCTTGTTTGAAAAACTTCTTTAGGATATGAAAAGCCGGCTTCTGTATGTAAAGCTGGGTATACCCTGGGGGTTAATATTGTACTCGGCTGGAGCGATCAAAGCCCCTTGTTGGGGTGGATGAGCTAAATATAGCTTTGGAACGTTCGCTAGAAAAACCTTGACGTAAAGGCGAGCCTATTCGTTGGCTTTGTTGTTAAAAGAGTTTGCCTTAACAATCTAATAAGCCTTACTCATTGTCTTACTCAAACTGAAAGAAGTGCTAGTAAGCGGTGTGTAGATGTTTCACCACAGTTACGGCATCGCTTAAACAGGCATGATTCAAAGGTTGTTCTCCGTAAACGGCACCCTTTATGTCCCAATTGTAATACGTAGAAAACTTCTATGTAAATAAGACAATCTTACTCGTTGCACAGCTCAACTTCTGCCGTATCCTTCAAAACCAGAAACAAAATAAGTCTATACGCCTACAAACGAAAGCTAAAAATATCTCTTCCTGTGATCGAACAGTAGGCGAATTGCAGATTTCGACTTACTTTTTCGGCAAGAAATCTTTTTACGCCTACAAACGAAAGCTAAAAATATCTCTTCCTGTGATCGAACAGTAGGCGAATTGCAGATTTCGACTTACTTTTTCGGAGAACTACTTTTTCGGCAAGAAAATGGTTTTCACCATCGTGCTCAGCATGTCTTCTTGCCCCATAATCGACTATCACATTAGCTGTTTCAAAATATTTTGTTTGCCCCTTAATTTAAACCCCCTCCCCCACCCCTAAATGTAGGGCTACAGAACCCATCTACGAACTCGACCTTACTCTTGACCCAAAGAATTATCTCACCAAGTTTCATCAAAATATCTCATTCCCTTCGAGAGTTATCGTGCTCACAGACGGACAGACGGACAACTTTTGTGATGTCATAGGTATCCCTCACTTACGTTTTGGGATCCCAAAAACGTAATGTTGGATTATGAAGTTCTCGTTCGATCTTAACTGTACTCTGCCGGACTCCAAAGAATGGTACTGCTATGGCATGAATATATCCTATAACAATCATTTCCTGTAACAAGCAACAGAACGAATACAAAGACAGCACTTAATTAAGTATAGAACAGTAAATACAGAAGTATTAAACAAATAATAGCGAACAAAAACGCTAGTAATTAGATAGGTCGCGAAATGATACCAATTCAATGTATAAAAAAATGTTATCGGTCTATTTTCGCCGGGGACGTTTTGCCATGGAGAAGTTTTGGTTGGGACGTTTAGCCACGGGAACGTTTTGTCGTGGGGAAATATCTTCTCCGAGGAATAAATATAGAAAATAACGATTATGCAAAAGGGGCATTTCGCACTGGAAAGCGATGCATTTACTATTACTAGCCATCTTTCTTAGTACCTTAAGACTTCTCTCAATGCTAATGAGATTGAAGCTTACTCTTTTTGGCTTCCAAAACGTAAGTGACGAGAATCCTATGACTTCGTAAAAGTTGTCCATCTGTCAGCACAAAAACTCTCGATTGCTTACCGACGAAATGTCCCCTTGACAAATCGTCCCTTCGCGAAACGTCCCCGGCGAAACGTCCCCGTGACGAAACGTCCTCATGACAAAACGTCACCATGACAAAACCCCAAGACAAAACGTCCCCAAGTATAGATTTTTCAGTTCGCCTCGATCTTCAGGTGCATTGTCGAGTTAAAACAACTTCAGAGTGTGCATTGCAGATGTGGAACATTCCTTAAAGCAGGAAAGATCGGACATAGGACCGGTTGCTTCATAAATGTATTGTTTGACTTGCAATTGACTTGGAACTGATCAGGTTCGTTTGAAGCAACATGCACAATCTGAGGACTGAGGAGCACCAACGTGCTCCTCACAGAAAGGGGAATCGCACTTTGGCTCAAAGAGAGTCAACCGAGGAAAATGCAAAAATAAGCGTAGTGCCGTGATGCTGGATAAAAAGGTTATGGGAAGCGAGGAAACGAAAGCGGGTGGAACGATTAGTTAGGTAGAGAGGCATAGTAAATCTAGGTTAAACGGGTTTGATCCTTTAATAAAATCCTTTAATAATAAAAATCACCAAATTGAATATCGAACAAAAGCGAGATCAACGAGTTATATCGCAGCGTAAACTAATACAAATAAACCAATTAAATAAAAGATAAAAAGGAAATTGACAAGAGATGGATATAGCCGGGATCAACACTTTGGTTTGTTTCTTGACTATCGGTTAAATGCTGAAGTAGTTCCATCGAGGTTTTCAAAAGTTTATATTCCAAGAATTTGATTTGTCTAAACTGATGACGCAATCAGTACTCTCATAGGCCTAGCTATCCCTCAGCGATGAAAAAAAAAAACTGTATAGCCGGGGACGTTTCACCAGCGGACGTTTCGATCGGGGACGTTTCGCCACGGGTGCATTTTGTCGTGGGGACGTTTTGTCATGGGGACGTTTCGCCAGGCTACGTTTCGAATGGGGACGTTTTGTCGACAACCCCTCTCGACGGAGTAGAGAGGTTTTGTTCAAACTTGATATGAGGATCCACTGGGTTCAAAGTACAGTTCCGGCTCGTAGATGAGCCCTGTAGCCCTACATTTAGGTCACATTAACGGAAGAATCAAAAATATATTTTGAAGGTAATGGAATAGTTGTTTAGGCGAAGGTGACATGCTGAATCCATATCTAAACTTTTTTTCCGGTCAGACAAAATAGTTAATTTGGGTTAGACCGTTAGTTGATCAAGGATAAAGTAACATGCCTACGGAATCTGGTGAAGACTGCAAATCTACAAAACTCGATAGTCCAGAATACTCTTTGGGATTCCATCAGAATCCACCTCTCTGTGCAGCTTAATCTATGCTCGGCGTGCTGTTTCGCGGAACCGGCCGTTCTTTTCGTTACAAATTTTACGTTCTTCTATGAGACAGACTGAAATATCGCCTTGAAGTATTATGGACACAAAAAGCTGTCAGGTTCACAACGAACAACGACCCTATAATAAGTTTGACAGACAAAAAAGCCATACTTTTTAAGCCTCTTTCGCCTCTTCATGCTGAAGGAGTAGCCTACTCGTAAAAAATAAGACCAAAGGTTTCGATGGGATCCCAAAAATTGTAATATTTATTGGACTTCTTGATCGAGGCAATCGCATCTTGTAGATTTCCGATCTTCGCCAGATCCCTGAAACATGCTACTGTTTCTCCCTAATAAACTGCTTAAAACGCGCAAAAACAATACCGTAGCTGTGTTAACTTAAAATTAAACTTTTTGCTTCTACCAATATTCCGAGTTTAGGCAGAATTTGGCAGAACTGAATTCAGAGATTGTCCAGAAATGAATTGTGTTCGTGTTCTTAACCCCGATGTGAACCTCTAGTCGACCTTAGAAGAAAATTTCACTTGTACCAAATTTCAGGTTTTTGACGGATTCC
Organism: Branchinecta lindahli; assembly: GCA_023053555.1. Taxonomy (NCBI): domain Eukaryota; kingdom Metazoa; phylum Arthropoda; class Branchiopoda; order Anostraca; family Branchinectidae; genus Branchinecta; species Branchinecta lindahli. The sequence goes on along the minus strand of JAKZAO010000009.1, from coordinate 24,697,975 downwards.
CGGGAACTACTCGTCAAACAAGAAAATGAAGTTCAAAAACGAACTTATTATATCCTGGTACCTTTACGTGGAACCTATAATTATACCTATAAAGCCTGAGTCCTTACTCCTAAATCGACTATCACGTTAGCTTTTGAAAATATTACTAAAAATGCCAACAACTCAAAATGCCCACGGTTAAAAATGCCCACGACTCAAAATGCCCACGACTCGAAAAGCCCACGACTCAAAATGCCCACGGTTCAGAATGCCCACGATTGGATTATTTGGGGGGTTCAGTCCGTAGTAAACTTGAATTAGGGGTTAGTGAGCACCGAGTATCAGAATGACGATATTCGCGCGTTAAACTGGTATAATCTCAGTTATAATATAATACTGGTAAAGATATTTACAAGAAACAAGTTAATTGCCTCGTGGTTAGAAGAAAGCACAGCGCAAAAGCGCTGTGCTTTCTTGAGGAAGCCTCTGACTGATTTGGATTGCCAGGTTTTGCTTTCTGTGTTGACACAATTTTACACGACATTGCTTCTGTACTTTCACGCAAACCATTCTGAACTGATCAAGAAACAATAAAATAATTCCTTTCAAAAACTTTTCCGTGGTTAACCCTATCCCTTATAATCTCGTAGTCCGTTGTCCCAGGATGATTTTGGCCTCCCCTGTTGACAGTTTCAGCCGTCGGCATTTGAACCAAGACGATATTAGCTCCTCTGTGACCATTTTGAACTGTCGGCATTTTGAGCCGCCGGCATTTCAGACGATTTCGGGTGTTTGACTTGAATTGTGGGCATTTTGAGTCGTGGGCATTTTAATTGTGGGCATTTTGATCGTGGGCATTCTGAACCGTGGGCATTTTAATCGTGGGCATTCTGAGCGTGGGCAATGTGAGAGTGGGCAAAAAGATCGTGGTGATTCTGGGAACCACCCCATACCAAGTCTCACCAAAATATCCCTCCACACGAGTTACGGTGCTAACAGACTAACAAATTTTACGGTGTCGCGAGTATCCTTTCACTGACGTTTTGGGACAAATTACTATGATCCTTCAGTTACACTTAAAAATGAGTATCCAAACCCCATTTGACTGTGGCAACAAATACGGAAGGTCACAAATACCCTTTGTTGCTTTATTCTTTGTTTTCACTCTCCCATGCTTACCGCCATAATTTAACAGATGTTTCGAAAGTGATAAACGTGCATTGGGATTGAAGGGGGTGACTAGGGCTGATTATCATGGGGCATCTAAATTTCAAACATTTGTACAAAGGGGACGCCGCGAACCTTTGTAATTAGTGTCAAATAGATTAGCATTGAGGGTGACAGTTCCGACGATGCTGTAAATGAAACTTATAGTTGTCAATGAATTCTACTCTTCGGAATCGAGAGTACAACTGACCAGACAAGGAAGGAAACCATTAAAAGCAGATGATCTTGATGATACAATATGATGAATTTATTACATGAATAAGCCTTACGGCATTTCACGACTATGATACAATATGTTAGTTGGGAGTAATCAGATGTGTTATCCTGTCTCCTTGGGCGATGTGAAAATTTCGACATGGGAAAGAAATGTGAAATGTCAGTTTTTGAGATCCCAAAACGTAAGTGGAGGGATACCTACGACATCGCAAAAGCTGTGAGATATAAAAGCTGTAAGGGAATGAGATATTTTGATGAAACTTGTGAGGATTCTTTGGGTCAAGAGTAAGGTCGAGCCCTACCTTTGGGGTGGGGGGGGTTAAATTAAGGGGCAAACAAAATATTTTGAAACAGCTAATGTGATAGTCGATTATGGGGCAAGGAGACATGCTGAGCACGATGGTGAAAACCATTTTCTTGCCGAAAAAGTAGTTCGCCCGGAATCCGGCCAAAACCAGAAAATTTGTTAAAAAGCAAAAGATTTATTTGAAGTTGACTAGAGACAGATTTAAGGGTAAGAAGAGACGCTGAATCTGTATATGACAATCATTTTTTACCCGGACATATAGTTCGTCCGAAATCCGGTTAAAACCGGATTTTTTTTATAAGTTAAAGTTTTATTTGAAGCTGATTAGATGTTCTTTATAGGGATAAGGAGATACGCTGCATTCGTTTCTGAACTTTCTGTTTTTGCTGGACAAGTAGTTCGCTCGGAATTCGGCCGAAACCGGAAATTTGGCAGAAGTAAAGCCTGAAGTTTCGATCAGTATCATCAAAATAGATATGGCTTATAGAGGTATATCTGAACTTGGTTTTCTCAGATGATTAGCATGGCGAAAACTGGATCTGGCGAAGACAAGACCCAGTTGTCTGGATCAAATATTACATTTTTGGGATCCCATCGGAACCTTTGGTCTTGTTTTATTCGAGTTATTGACTGGATCATATTTTCTTATTATTTTTACTACTATATAAATCCAAAAAATTGGAAGTGAAATACAGGGATTTGGAAATCCGCTGAAGAGTTGGCCACGGATTCTTCTATCATTCTTACCTTGTATACGACATACACTATCGCTAGCCTCACGCAGTTTCTATGTACTGTGATCTACAAGTTGCGTATGCGTTTAAGCTAAGACCAGAGTATTGATTTTATTCTTTTACAGTTTCTTCTTTGTTCTTCCAATAGCCTTTATGTTATTTCATTTATTCAACAATATCACGTCGTAGTTTAACAGGACCTACACACTTGTCTTCTCCTTCTAGGCCACCAATTCACGTTGTGTTCAAGGTTGTTGTGTCTTCGTATGTAAGAAAATATTTGAAGCATTTACGTCAGTCTTGGTAACTGTGTGGAGCCCCCTCTCCTGAAGTCGTCGGCCTACCCAGAACCCCCGTATAAAATGACTCCTAGAGGACGCCGCTAAAACAATAGCGATAGAGACGACAAGCGAGTCATCTATGACATTTTCTTCCTTTTCTCGTCAGAAACTCCTAAAATTTTCTGCCATCTGTTAACAATAACTCTCCAGGAGCGGAAAAAAACCCATTAGAGTCAAACCTTTTAATGGCCGTTGTACCTACATAAGATGGCCGTTCTTCAATTAAAGCAATGTACATTATTGGAACGTACGTTGACGGCCGTTTAACTGAGTCGAAAAAGCGCCAAGCATTAGAGAACAGACGTTTTATGTACATAATACGGTTTCCAGAACTGACATCCCAACGGGTCCGTTTTCGACCTGTTAATCGTCTTACATTTTAAGGACGTTTTATGGACGTTTTGTCAATAATGTACATAAAACAGACGTAAAACGACCTTTTCATTTTTGTTAGGGGTTCAGTCATCCGTGCCCCAACTCAGCAAACCACCGTAGTTGTAACACGAAGGCTGAATTTCTTTCTGGAACAATCATACTAGGTAGGTCATCCTATCTAGGGTATTATTGACTTGATGATTTCAAGTGGAGACAGAATTATGGAAAACGGCCAAAACGGGAAGAAGAAGAGGGCTTGAGAATTGGGGAGGAGAGATGGCCGAGGGGAGTTGATGAAGGGATGATTCAGGGAAGAAAAGTAATTTGATGAGTGATGGAGCAGTGAGTAGTAGTTGCTCGTTTTAAACATGTTTTCTATTGATATTTGTTTTCCGTCTGGCGCATGTGGCTTCTTGTCACCTTTTAAGGCGGAATGCTGATACTTTGGCCTAAGTACATGGAAATTTATATTTGTTTGTACACCGTTAAAGGAGAAATATAAAACTGTCAAAAACTGTCGCGTTTGTGCACAGTTTGTACCAAGCTTCTACCAAAGTTCCTGGTTTTCCCCGAACCTGTATATAAATTGCTTTTGTTAGCAATGGCACTCTACATCAGCATCATAATTGCTCGCTTTCCAACTCGATTCTAGTTGTCTCAGCGTTTCTCAGGAAGTAGCACCAGATTCCCTTTCCGTACTCTCCTTGTTCTGTTCAAAAGACCAAGATTTCCGAACAAAATATGGTCAGATTTTTTCTGGGATGAAAATATCCAACCCGCTCTCATCCAAACGCGTGAAAACCGGCCAACAAGACAATAGAGCAGCGACGTGACGACAAGTCAAAGCCGCTGTTACTCATTGATAAACAAAAAAATGTAGGCTACTTTCACTCGTTGAGAAAAAAAAGAAAGCGAGATCAACAGCGCTTCTTACCCATCTTCAGCTTCGTGGAGCATTTGGTAGAGCGTTGGGAAGTAGTGAAGCTTGAGCGGCTGGTCGCATGTTCGACCTGTAATGCGAGGGCGGCAGACACACTGACCAGAAACCTTTTCGCAAGGTGGCGACAGTGTACTATAAATGGAGCCACCAGGGTTGCAACCACAATCTATGAAATAAAAAAATAACGTTAAAAAGGAGAGGAGTAAGAGGTAGAAACACCGTCGAGCAGATCAACAAGGTTTCTCTCTCTCGTTCATGTAACCCCATCTTTCAAGCTGCCAGTAGTACGAACTAGGATACAAAAAAATCGCTTTTAAACTTTTCTCCGATTTGCCTTGCCCCCGATTCTGGAAGTGGTTGATAATTTAAAAACCCAAAAAATCGGTTATTACGCCAGATAAACATATTTACATATAAATATATCAGAGAAAAACGTTCCAATGGTAGGCTACGCCTTCTTGCACATGCTTAAGTTGCTTTGAGAGGAACTTGTGTAGCAAACTGACCCGAAAATAAAAGCGAGCACAGCGGCACTTGTGAGGCTTGTGTATAAATTATGAGATCCCATTGCCGGTGATCACATAACTTCTGTGATTCACGACGATCCCATCGTTAACACTGCTGCGATACGCTTTTTCTGTCATTTTCCAGCGTATGACAGAACTAAATGAGTGTTCACATCGCAGAGCAGACGCTACAGTAAATTAAATATTTGGTCACGATCTTTAGAAGAAGGACAACGAAACCCTCCGGAGATGACCTCTGAAGAACCAGAAGACAATGCACTACCTGGTAATTTTAATTTAAACTTCAAATGTTTCTGAATCAAATCCGGGTTAAGATTTCCTCGAGGATATTTTTTAGGGACGAACAACTTTTAGCCTCGAAAACTCAACCAATCTTCGTTTCTTCTTTTATGTTGCCCCGAACGAACGCACGCGTTCCGTCGAACCAGTTGAAATATTTCAGCGCATCCGACACTCTCGAAAAAACTCACAGTTTTAGGTGCTTGTCACTCAGTGAGCGTGTTCCACCCTACCTACCATAGTTACTGCGCATGACTTCACGGATCCTGGCTTCTTGGCGTCAAGGCTGGCACGATTTTTTTTTTATTTTCCCCAAAATATCGGGCCGTGGACTGATCCGGCCAATCATGTCACAAGGACTCCTAGTTACCACGCTTACTACGCTCTCGAGCGTGGTAGTCAAATAGTTACTGTTAGTTACTATTTCGAGAGTTGGAACGGTCAGCGTAGTAACTTTTCACGAGGTTGGAAGACATTAATAACTAATAGTTACAAGATTCAAGATTCATTTAATTAAATAGCTATCGTAGTTATGGCTACCGCCACAACTAATTTACGCTACCTTCTACAACATGATAAGCACTACGTATGATTAATCTCACTAGTAAAAAAAGGAACGAATGAATTGCTGAAACGATTTGTCCTGCAGCGCACTGGTTCAAGCTTGTTCATGTGACGTGTGTTTCTGTTGACTGCAACGGCGGGGGGTAGTAGGGAACGGTGCTTATCACTCAAAAGCACGGAGTGCCCAAATTTGCACATCAGCTGGTACCTACGTGCTTTAAGGGTTGGGATTCGTAGAGTTACGAGGGCAGATTCGTATGAAACATACTTGGTTCCGAATGATTTTTAAGTTCATCGTTAAAGTTTATCCGAAAAGCGCTGGGATAGGACAATCTAGTTACCCATCACTTATTCACTTAAATTGGCTTGAAGACCCGCTGAAAATGGGTTACTTCGTTGTTCCGCTATTCACGAATCATCGATTTTCAAATAGTGGGATTTCCGTGTGATTTGTGGTCCCTCTATGCGCTTGTATTTTGCTGTATGCCTTACGAGAAAGATTTATGACTTTTTTTTTGTTCAGGCATTAAACAATCTTTACCAATCTCACCACTGCCCACAGAAAAGCCGCGTTTGTGTTGAGATTAAAATTTCCTGTGTCATAGCAGAATTTTCGTTGTGGGGACAGCCGTAGAAATTCTGAACGTCACAACTGGAGCAGATAGTGGAAAATAGAAAAATTCCTTTGCGGAATCCAAATAATTCAGTGTATTCTGTTACACGACGCAAAAATAAGTTGGCTTTTCAGTTAAACTTTAAGGAAGACTTGTGGTCCCCGTACTGGGCACGCGTATTCCAGCAGAGGGCGTACATAACACGTGTACGCGAGCAGCAATTGCTTTGTGGAAAACCCGTTTCAAGGGTTGGGAAGTTGAAACACCGTTTCAAAAAAAAAACGTTTCGCGAAACACCGTTTCGGGTTGAAACACCGTTTCAAGGGTGGAACACGCTCAGTATGTCGCAGAACGCAATCGCAGCAGTATGTGAACTCGGAGCAGGACACGCCCAGGAAGGTCGGGTCTAAAATATAAAAAAGACCTAAACAATCATCATGCTTGTCTTAAAAATCATGCAAGCGAATAATGAGAATCTTACCGGTACATCCGAAGACGTTGTCGTCCTGTAGGTTGAATGTTCCGTCCTTGCAGGACTCGCACTGACGGGACTGCACGTTTTGCTTGCAGGGGCACTGTCCGCTGTCTGTGTCGCAGACCAAAAGACCACCAGTTGTTCCAGCCACTTTACAGTTGCAGTCTGCAAGACACAACTTGCAATACTCTATGTGACCAAGTCCAAAACACAGTAGTGAACTTCGGGAAGAATGAAAAACGTCGCCACAACGATGTGTCAAATCCTATGTCAGCCAATCAAGGGCATTTAGTTCAATTCAATTCATTTGTGTATATCCGCCAAAGCTGGCGAGTAGAAAAATATAATAAAATACAAATAATAGGTCTACAACTGACCAACAACTAGACCATACACTTTCACAAATTCTACATTCAACTCATTCGTTGGGGACAGGTGTGATGACGCTTCCAGCTCTTCGCTAGGCACACGGAGATCCTTCACCGTCACGAAAGTTAGTCAACAAGAGTATAGTTGCGAAATAAGAATAGCCTTCGGAGCATTATCGTAGACAGGGGAATCATTGGACAACAGTGAAGTTACGCATGACTCAATATTCCGGATTCCCCCTCCCGCTACTCCCCCCAGGACTATCGGATCAAGTAAATTTGTATTTATAAGTCAGTTTGATCGGGTCCCTCATACGCCTCCCAAGTTTCGTCGTGAAAATCCCCAAAACCGCGCCATTACCGGAATTCCGGGGAAACTCCCCTCCAGACCCCCACCCCCGCAGTGTCCGGATCCGGTCCAATTGTATAAACGATTTATCTGGAGCAGATGCTTGTTCTTCCAGCAAGTTTACTCCGATCCCTCGACCATTCTAACCCTTGAGATTTCCGGTCTCCCCCCTAACTCCCCCATAGCTGTCAAATTCGGTCCGGACTTCAAATGGGACATCAGAGTTTTGTCATTTATTCAGTTATTAAGTTTCATTCCAATCCGATCACCCGTTCGAAAGTTACAAATTACTCCAATTTTCCGGATTCCCCAGCCCTCCACTCCCCCCCAGGTGGTCGGATTTATTTCCAGAGTAGTTCGGTCGGGTCCCTGATGCTCCTGCCAAGTTTCATCGTCTTCGCACATCTGGAAGTACCCCAACTCGAATTTTCAGGATTCCCCGGCCCTCCACTCCCCTCAGATGGTCGGATCGGGAAACTGATTATTTCCAGGTTAGTTTGGTCGGGTCCCTGATAAGCCTGCCAAGTTTCGTCGTCCTAGAACATCTGGAAGTACCCTAACTCGAAAAAGTGTGACAAAAAAACTCGGACCGACCGACAGACAGACAGACGGAATTGCGATCGGTATATGACACTTGAGCCAGAGGCTGCAAGTGCCATAGAAAGAAATCAAATCTTTACCTTCACATCCTTGTGGATTGTACTGCTGCAGGTTCCAGTACAGCGGCTTACACTTATTACAAATTCTTCCCTCCACGCGGTCCTTACAGGAACAGAGTTCGCCCTTGGGTACAGACCCGCAACCTCCGAAACTTTCAACAACACCAGACGGGTCGCAGTTGCACTCTTCGCAGGCAGGGTAGTTGTAAAACCCGTCCTTGCAAACATCACACTTGTCAGTGTTGAAGTTTGGTTTACACTGGCAGATGCCGTTGTCGTCGCAAGCAGGACCTTGGGAGCCGTAGATGTCGCAGTTACAGCCTGATGAAAGAAATTTGTGTTATTTAGGTGTGACAGTGGACCGAGGGGCCTAGTTCAAGTTGCTAAAGTGTTTGACGATCTACCGTTTGAACCACACTGTCAGAACTTTCATAACAGATAACGTAAGGTTGCGCACTTTCAGCAGATAACACTTGGAATGTTATATGTTACGAATTTGCAAGCGTTCTGCGCCAAGCATCTGCTGACGGTGTTTCGGCTCTTCTTGTATGCATAACGTTTTAATGCGTGACGTTTTTGAAACATAACAGCTAACATCCTAAGTTGTTATCTGTTGAAACCGCGCATCCTTGTGTTATCATTATGAAACTTCCGACAGTGTATACGAACTAGCTTTTGACCGGTTCAAGGCCCGATAAAACTTTGCGCCTAAAATTTTATGTATTTAAATGTTTGTTTTTTTCACAAAAAGGTAGTATTTATTTATTTATCTGGTAGATAGCAGGTCATATTATACAGGTCTGATAAATTAAGTTATATTATATTTTTTGTTTGATTTATAGGGTATGCTACGTAGTTGTTGTCATTAAGGTAAAAATTTTAACAAGCACTGAATGTTCGAATTTTTATTCTTCCCAGTGCTTATTTAGTGAATTTGTACTTTTGTGTAAAAATTAAAAAACGTGAAACTTGAACTTGAATTAAATTTTGACCAATCGATTACGAACAAACCCGTACAAGGCTGGTTTACAAAGGTGTGAGGCAGTGTAACTTAAAGCTGCAATTGAGACCTGATACTAGTCCATTATTTTCCTTCTCAGAAATATGCGCCATCACCAGTCCACTTTCTTTCACCGTATTACGCATTGCCCTCTATCCAAACCTAATCCTCCCATAGAGAGGCTTTTCACAACTAAGCCCCGCCTCTCACATCTGGTGGCGCGTAATGGTAATGTGCTTTCACATGAGTGGCGTTTTTGATCGCCGATTAGTTCGGCGATAGCGTAGCCGTTTGACTTTTTGGCGTTTTTGACGTTCGCCGGAAGCCGATAGCCGTAGCTGTTTCTTCTAATTTCTGTTTTTGTGCTCAACGGCTAACGTCTATCGCCTAAACTCCTGTCCATCGCCTATCGGCCTATAGGACTCGCCGAATCGCCGGGACCGTCAGGACTCGGCTATCGAAAACAAGTAAATAAGCATGAATCGGCAAACTTCTTTCGTCTACCGGGGAAATTTCATTGGCGACCAAAAACGCCACTATGGGGAGATTTTGCGGAGTTAATGCAGAAGAGCTGGTCTGTTTTATCTTCTTGGGAATCTGAACTGGGATGCACTGTATGCCAGTGGTGGAAAACTGGGAAGATAAACTTTTAACAGAACATTTTTAAAGAAGGATGCAACCTAAGCCCGTTTGGAACGTTAGCTTAGCAATACCAATGACAAAGAGGCACAAGAACCTCCGTCTCCCGATCTCTGTAATCTCTGACCATGCGGAGTCGAACAAATTCCCAATGCCCTGCCCGACGCAAACGACCGGAGGGTAGGAGAATAAAGACAGCCACATCGCAGATGTGACGCGCTGCATAGTCGGGTCATGGACCCGACTCGTGCGTCGTTCTGAGAGGAACACTGGCAATCAATTTTCTCCATATCCGGCTAATTCCTCTTCCCAATTTTTACATAGTTTCGTTCCATCATTTATTTCTGGTAAAATTTTGTAAGTGTCTTAGTAAATTGTTCCGCTTTTGTGTTTTGTAAATATTGTTGTTGTTTTTTTCCTACTCTAGCTTTATTTTTTAGCTATTTGGAAATAAATGTGATTGATTGATTGATGGACGCCCGCTACAATCTTTTCCTCTGACATGTGAGAGGGAAGTAGACGGGCGTCAACTGAAATAGCAAGTAGCTCTAGCTCTGCTCAGTTTTGTCGGGGTATCTACAGTCGGTGCATGGGAACAAAGACGGAGGTTCTATTGGCTTATTTGTTCTTGGTAATACTTACCTAAACACTCTGGGAACTTGAAGTATCCAGGACTGCATTTATCGCAAGCTCTTCCGGAAAAGTTGGGAAGGCAAGGACACTGTCCATTTGGGCTGCACACTGACCCGGCACTACCAATGTCGTGACAAGCACAGGGTCTGCAGTCGGGGTAGCCGTAGAAGCCTGGTTTACACCGATCACAACGAGCTCCATCGTAACCTTCTTTACAGAGGCACGTGCCAGATTCCTTGTGGCAGATCTCCTCCACAGTTCCACGAGGGTCGCACGAGCAGTCTGAAAGCAAATTATCCATATCAATTTCTATCTCCATTTTCCTATAAATTACTACAAACATAAACACACAATTTTTTTTTTTGAGGCAAAGGAAGGCCCACATCTTTTCGAAAGCATAGCTTGTGGGGAACTCCAACAAAATAAAAATTAGACTTTCAAAAACTTCAAATATCCGTTTCTACTATAGAATTACAGTACAGACCTGTTTAAATAACCCCAACCTTAACAAAAATTATCCACGGCTTTGGCTGTTTCAAGCTTTTTCCCAGGCCCATTAACTTCTGGCAAAAACTTGGCAAAATTAAGATAACCGGTTTTACGCATGAATAGCATGATACTCGAACACTCGTCGGGAGCATGATGCACATAGAAAACAGTGAATCGTGGCAAGTGCAAAGAATAGCGAAGTTTCGTAAACGCGTTCAGGCGAAATTGGGACTTCAGGTTCAAGAATTAATGATGGCATTCAAGGAAATAGGTTTCATTGTCATTAAATTTACGACGGGTCTTTTAATTGGGGTAACAGAAAACTGGCATCACTGGGCTTTCCTCTCCAACCGGAACTCCTAGTTCAAACTGCTACGTTACATGCGACACGATTTTTTTTTTCCCGACTGACGACAAATCGCAAGAATGTTCAAACAGCAACGCAGACACAACGAGGAACTCGACCACACTGTAGAAAGTTTCTCCGAATAAGGATGCACTATTTGCTATTGGGATTAATCTTATCTCTATTGGGATAAGATTAATCCGAATTAGGGATAATCTTATCTCAATAAAGATAAGATTAATCCGAGTAGCAAATACTGCAAGATTTTTTTTTACAGCGCAATACGTCAAAATGATTATGCAGGGGATGAAGTAAACCTCAGGAGATGATCTCTGAAGACCTTGGGGACCGATTTAAGCCAAAATATCATATACGACTCTATATGACTGAGTCCAAAACACGCCATTGAACCTCGGAAAGAACGAGGAATGTCACCCGAACGATGACTTAAATCCTATGTCAACCAATCAACGGTGTTCGTTGGGGACAGCTGTGGTGACCCTTCCGGCTCTTCGCTAGGCACTCGGCGATTCTTCATCAGCACGAAGAGTTAGTCATCAAGAGTATTCAAATCGGGTTGAATGAAGGTTCACTCGAAGATGTATTAGACTTCAACCATCCAAGGACTACTGATAAAAAGGTAGAGCTACTTTTCGTCTTCAAAATCAACAAATTTTTCTATTTATTTATTTTTCTCAAAAGTCACACGTCTGTTGTCGGTATTTTTTTTTCAAAAGATGATAAAGCAAGTCTACTTACATTCGCATCTGGGGAACCTGAAGAATCCATTCTCGCAGCTGTCGCAGGTTCTTCCGCCGTAATTGTGACCGCATTCGCACTGACCATCGACTGGATTACAGACATTGGTCTGTGACCCGGGAGTACCACACTCACAAGCTAAAAAAGGCAGAAGCTGTAACGTACCAAATCGTTCGAAATACGATCGGAGTTAGGTCGTGTTTCACCCAACTTGCCGTAGGACTACGCATGACGTCACGGCTTCTTGGCGT